>JAECXC010003820.1:0-25121 GCA_018152125.1 Drosophila dunni | reverse complement strand
CCGTCTGTCCGTCTGTCCGTCCGTCCGTCCGTATGAACACCTGGATCTTTTAAACTACAAAAGCTAGAGCCACCAAATTTATAATGAAAGTCCGTTATTATCTTACGCAGGTTAAGTTTATTTCAAATTTTTGCCACGCCCCTTACCGCCCCCGCAATAAGCAAAAAACCAGACACACCTCAAAAAAAATGTAGTTTTAGGCCAATAACTCAGTAACTATGGCACTTAGGAACACCATTTCTGGTTGCTAGAGTTGCTAGAGACAGCCTTAATGCAATGCCATTCAAAATTTTGGCCTGCCACGCCCCCTTTTCTCATAAAAGCTAAAAACCTTCAAAATTTCAAGCTCAAAATTTGCAGGATTTAGGGCATTTAGTCAAATAGTACAGTGTTTATAATTAATTATTCGAAGAGAGAAATATCATATCAAACTATATTCCCAGCGGCGTTAAAATCCGTCAATTAACAAAAAAGTATAAAGTATATATATTCTTGATCAGCATCAACAGCCGAGTCGATATAGCCATGTCCGTCTGTCCGTCTGTTTCTATGCGAACTAGTCTCTCAGTTTTAAAGCTACCTTAATGAAACTTGGTACAGATGTGTATTCTCTCTGCACGCAGATCATTTGTAAAAATCGGACAGATCGGACTACTATATCATATAGCTCCCATAGGAACAATCGGTCGAAATGCATGAAATGAAATGAAATGTATGAACATTTTCGGTGTCTATTGACCGATTTCAACCAAATTCACACTATATGCATTTAAAATTCTTCTTCGAATGTTGACCAAATTTCATCCAAATCGGACCACTATATCATATAGCTCCCATAGGAACAATCGGCTTAAATGCTTAGTATGAACATTTTCGGTGTCTATTGACCGATTTCAACGAAATTCATACAGAATGTATTTCTCATTGTCCCCCATCTGTTGACCAAATTTCAAATCGGACTACTATATCATATAACTAGCATAGAAATAATTGGTTAAAAAAACCAAATTAATACAATAATCATGCAAGGGTATTTAATCTTCGGCGAGACGAAGATAACCGTTTTATCTTGTTTAATGAACTAATGGAACCATATCGCTGTTCCAAAAATTCTTTGACATCTGACAACTCTTGAATCTCTTTTGTCTTTCTGACGTAAGATTCGTATAGTTGTAGTGTCTCTTTATTAAATTTACGCAATATAATGTGCGCAAAGATACTGTCTATTTCATTAGACAGATTTGCTTTTAATTTTATAATGTGCATAGCCTCATTGCTAGCATCAATAAAATTTTTTATCTGCTTTTCAGATTCAATATTTAGTGAAGGTAAATCAATTAACCTATTTAATTGATCTGAAAAAATTTTTCTTTTATTTTCGAACCGTTTGGTCAACAGTTCCCACACAACATCATAATTATTTACTGAGCCAGTGAGCAAATGTGATACCATGCTCCTGGCTTCACCTTTTAATGCCGATTTTAAATAATTAAATTTGACCGAAAGACTTAGGTCCTCTCTATCATGAATTATTTCCATAAATAATTCAAAAAATGAATCCCACTCTTTGGGTTCCCCATAAAAAGCGGGTACCTTAATTTTAGGTAGAGCTGGAAGATCTTCTGTCTTCACGGTTACCTTATTATTGTTGAGACTTATATGCTCCAATATGTCAATCATATTGTTAGCATCAAACTCTAATTCAGAAACATCTTCGTTGCATTGCATGTTTTGTTTTTCAAAGACATTATTAGACCCCGTACTCTAAAAAAGAGTAGAGGGGTCTATTAGGTTTGTCAGAAGCGAAATGTGCGTAACAGGCAGAAGGAGGCGTGGCCGACCCCATAAAGTATATATATTCTTGATCAGCATCAACAGCCGAGTCGATATAGCAATGTCCGTCTGTCCGTCTGTCCGTCCGTCCGTATGAACACCTAGATCTTTTAAACTACAAAAGCTAAAGCCACCAAATTTATAATGAAAGTCCGTTATTATCTTACACAGGTTAAGTTTATTTCAAATTTTTGCCACGCCCCTTACCGCCCCCGCAATAAGCAAAAAACCAGACACACCTCGAAAAAAATGTAGTTTTAGGCCAATAACTCAGTAACTATGGCACTTAGGAACACCATTTCTGGTTGCTAGAGTTGCTAGAGACACCCTTAATGCAATGCCATTCAAAATTTAGGCCTGCCACGCCCTCTTTTCTCATAAAAGCTAAAAAACTTTCAAAATTTCAAGCTCAAAATTTGCAGGATTTAGGGCATTTAGTCAAATAGTACAGTGTTTATAATTAATTATTCGAAGAGAGGAATATCATATCAAACTATATTCCAAGCCGCGTTAAAATCCGTCAATTAACAAAAAAGTTATTAGGTTAGAAAGTTTATGTAATTTAGCTGCAATTTCGCCGCCTGTGTGACGTCAGCGCTGCTCGCAGACGCTGCGTCGCTGCGACGCTGCGACGCCGCCGTGCCGACCAGTGCTAGGCACGCATACATACATATGTGCATACACATAATTTCAAACGAGTGTGTACTTGTATGTATAACATGTAAATGCGAATAAGCGGAACATGCTTGAAAGTAGCGCGTGGTGCGAATGGTAGAGTTACGGCGCGATGTGAAATCGTTGCCTGAGGGTCGTGGGTTCGAATGCTGGCAATGAGAATTGCTAATTTCATTTTTTTTAAATATCAATTTAAAATATACATATAAATTTTAATTTTTAAATTTCGTTATAAAATTTTAATTCCAATTAAATACAAATGCGCATTATCATGGGAGTACGGGGTATTATACAGTCGGCTCGATCGACTGTAGCCTTTCCTACTTGTTTTTTCTTGGATTTTATTCCAGAGAAAATTAATTTTATTTTTTCTAATGCTACTCCATTCCGGAGTAACATTTTTTAATTCTTTTTCAGTTTCCTGAATATAATTTTTAAGTTGCAACAAGTTTTCGTCTAACCCTTCTGCAATCTTATTATTTTCAACTTTTTCTGGAACATTTTCTGTTCCAGGATCAATAATTTTTTTCGAACATAAATATGGTTCACTAATTAATTTAATTGTTAATATTGTTTTGTCAAATATTTTTTTATTGAAGTAGTCGTGATCGACTGCTCCAATTTTTAAAAGAATAGAGTTGTTTGTTACAAATTTATCTTTCAACTCTGTCAATATTTCAATAGATTGGCTGGAAATAATTCCAGCTTCAATCTCCTGAACTCTTCTAACTATTACTGCTTGCTTTTCCAGCAAATTAATTGTTGCTTCTGACAACATTTTAACAATATATTTTTAAAAATGTAGTTTCATGCACTTATCTTATGTTGTGATGAAGCTGACTCTGCTGCTGATGCTGACGCTGCTGCTCTGCTGCTGCTGATGCTGCTGCTGTTGACTCTGCTCACGCTGCTGCTGATGCCTCTGCTCACGCTGCTGCTGATGCCGCTGACGATGCTGACGCTGACGCTAATGTCGCTGACGCTTAGTCGCTGCTGTCTTTGCGGACGTTGTTTCTGGCTCTTGGGGTTGTAAGTCCTCTAGCCACTCCGATTTCCGATTCTATTGCTTTAGAATCGACCTCGTACTTTTCTTTTTCACTTTCCGATGTAAGCCTCGGAAACGCTATAATATTTTCGTGTCGATTTACTTTTTTGACCGCACACAATTCCGACGTAAAGCCTCTTTTCTTTTAGAGCGCTAGAATTTTTGTTAATCCTCTTCTAATCACTGGTGGAGGATAGCAACAGACCAATTTATTTTGCAACCTTAAGTATTTCACTATAAGGTGCTGGTTTAAAATTCTGTGTCTCTTACCACTGGTGGGGGAAAACAACAGAATGCTCGAAGGACCAATGAATAAATGGACATCAAGACTTGTTTGGTTGAGCACAAAAATTGAACTAACTTTATTCCTTAAAATCCTAGGTCTTATATAGCTACAAATTACAGCGGAGTACAGCTCTCCTCTAAGAATTTGGTATTGTACCCCACGCACAGGATAGAACGTGGTTTCATATTTAGAAGTATTTTTATCTCAGGCTTCGTTGCCAAGCATGGGAACGGGTCGCCAGCATAGATACAAATATATTCTTAGATTATACATTTTTGAGTTTACATAGTCTCTTAAAATAATCTCTCCGGTGTTCTAGTTTCATTGCTTGAACAATAAAAAAAAAAATCTGCAAAGATGCCAATACAAAGACATGTTGCCAAACCTGACAATGCCAATAGCAAGCCACCACTTGAAGAAGTTCCAGAGAAGGCTTCGCGAGGAGCAACAGCAACAGCAAGCAAATCCAGAAACGATGTCCACGAAGCAACAACAACAGCAGCATACAAATGCTGAAATGGTCAACATGCTGCAGCAGAGCTCAGCAACCATCACTAACATGACCAATAAAGTGGACATCCTTCTGAACAATTCACATCGCGCCGTAATTCTACCATTCGCACCACGCTCTACTTTCAAGCATGTTCCGCTTATTCGCAGTTACATGTTATACATACAAGTATACACTCGTTTGAAATTATGTGTATTCACATATGAATGTATTCGTGCCTAGCACTGGTCGGCACGTCAGCGACACAGCGTCGCAGCGACGCAGCGTCTGAGAGCAGCGCTGACGTCACACAGGCGGCGAAATTGCAGCTAAATTACATAAACTTTCTAACGTGATAACTTTTTTGTTAATTGACGGATTTTAACGCTGTTTGGAATATAGTTTGATATGATATTCCTAATTTTAATTTAATTAATTACAACACTGTACTATTTGACTAAATGCCCTAAATCCTGCAAATTTTGAGCTTGAAATTTTGAAAGTTTTTTAGCTTTTATGAGAAAAGAGGGCGTGGCAGGCCAAAATTTTGAATGGCATTTCATTAAGGCTTTCTCTAGTAACTCTAGCAACCAGAAATGGTGTTCCTAAGTGCCATAGTTACTGAGTTATTGGCCTAAAACTACATTTTTTTTCGAGGTTGGTTGGTGTCTGGTTTTTTGCTCATTGCGAGGGCGGTAAGGGGCGTGGAAAAAATTTGAAATAAACTTAACCTGCGTAAGATAATAACGGACTATCATTATAAATTTGGTGGTTCTAGCTTTTGTAGTTTAAAAGATCCAGGTGTTAATACGGACGGACGGGCAGACAGACGGACATTGCTATATCGACTCGGCTGTTGATGCTGATCAAGAATAAATATACTTTATGGGGTCGGCCACGCCTCCTTCTGCCTGTTACGCACATTTCGCTTCTGACAAACCTAATAGACCCCTCTACACTTTTTTAGAGTACGGGGTCTAAAAAGAATCAACCCCAAACATACAATCAAATATTCAAAATGATACACAAATTAAAACAGAATTATATCCAAATGTAACTGAAAACGATATCGAAGAAATTTTAATAGATCCAACACTATATCCAAAATTAAATGCCTGAGGACAGGTTCATTTCTTAAGGATGGGGAAGTGACATATGTAGAAACATACGTACCCATACCCATACTCCACATATACCATACACCACACTTATTATTTATGTTAAAGATTTCTTTCCCACAAAAAACTAATGTAAACACTATCGAATAATCAAATGGTGACAATAACAATTCTGGCTTCCCACGAATGTATTAAATATCATAAACAATTCGCCAGAATCGTTATTCCCATCATTGGGGTTAAAACTGCTGACGTTACACAAATCCTGGCCGAACTCTCTCAATCTCTTCAAGATCGAGATCTCTCTATTTACATAAGAGCCAAAAGCTCAATGAGTCCAAAGTCTAATTAATAAAAGCTCAAAACCGAGGTTTGCGCAACGTCATCAGAACATAGAATAAGTAGTCTAGATTTGTACTCCGTAGCTTCGTGTTTTATTACATAAAGTTTTATATTTTTTTGATAAACCAAGTGCCGAACTATCTTATTATATTTATTATTGATCAGCATCAATAGCCGAGTCGATATAGCCATGTTCGTCTGTCTGTCCGTCTGTTCGTCTGTTCGTCTGTCCGTATGAATACCTGGATTATTTAAACTACAAAAACTAGAAACACCAAATTTGGAATGAAAGTCCGTTATTATGTCAGGCAGATCAAGTTTATTCCAAATTGTTGACAAGTCCCTTATAGCCCCCGCAATGAGCAAAAAACCAGACACACCTCGAAAAAATGTATGTTTTTAGCGAATATCTCAGTAACTTTTGCTTTTAGGAACACCAATTCTGGTATGCAGGTTCCTAGAGACAGCCTTAATGCAATCTCATTCAAAATTTTCAGCTGACACGCCCCCTTTTCTTATATGAGTTAAAAAACTTTTAACTTCAATGCCATTTGCAAGGCATTTAATCAAATAGTACAGTAATTGTAATTGAACATTCGTATAGAGACGTACCATATAAAACTATCCTGAACGTGGCATTAAAATCAGTCTATTAACAAGCAAGTCAAGTTATCACGTTACGAAGTTTATATAACTTAGCTGCAACATCATCCAATGAGCAAGAGCGAGGCAGAAACATACAAACATATGTTCGAATGTTTTCACTGCTTGTGTTAAGTCAGCGCTGCTCGCAGACGCCGCTGTGCCGACCAATGCTATGCACACATACATAAATGTCGAATTAATATTTTTATTTTATTAATTTGTAGTACCGATATTTTTATTTTATTGTTTCTTGTATCATAACTTAATATGTATCATCTCTAGTAAAAAGAAGTAAAGTAAACGAGAGATTAACAAATTGTTGTTTTACACTTTCCTTTATGTGTATCTGCCTCACAAAATCATGTGATTCTCTTGCAAGCCCAACCGATCTTTCTGTTCTGCATAGTCTCGGCCTGACAATGCAACAGAGTGAGATAACTATAACATATAGCAAAGCGTGAGCTTTGCTGTTTCTACGCTGGTATAATAAAGAAGAAGCTAAGTGACGCGCATTAACGTTAAAAACTCCAAGCAAAAAGGTTGCATCATGTCTGGGCTGCTGATGAAATATTAGTGGAACCGGACGACAACGAATCTCCGACATCAGAATCAATCAACACCTCCACATCAACACCTCCTCCACATCAACACCTCCACACCAATCAACAGGAGAAGACCGTTTTGATAAACTGCTGGAAATTCAACATCGATATTTCATAGAAGCTGTAAATGCGATTAAGGAAGCGCAATCAGCGTCTTGCAAACAAAAAGCAGTTATATTGCCAAAGTTTAAACCCGATTCCACCGATGCTAATGCAGCCGATTGGTGTTCTACGGTGGACATCATCCTAACAGAGAATCCCTTGGATTGCAGAGCCTAACTTTTTGCGCTCAGTAGAGCGCTTGAAGGTGATGCTTTGAGCTGGCTGTCACAAATCTGTTTTTATGGCATGACATGGAGCGACATCAAGGAATTGTTCCTGCAACAGTTTGAGGGAAACGAAACTACGGTTTTTAATGTTTTAAGTGGCAAACCAAATGAAGGCGAATTCATCTCCCTGTAAGCAGCCGATTATTAACCTAGCTCATGGCAAAATGGAAATTACTAACATACGAACCAATTGCCATTTCGGTTGTGCTGGCGCATGCTGCTCATGTCGATAGCAGACTACAACGCACTGTTTATACGGCCAACATCAAAACACGCAGCGAGTTACAAAACGAGCTAAGATCTTTTGATTTTCTAAAAAGAAAGATCGTTCAAGAAAAACTCGATCGAGGAAAACTCCATCAGTAAGGGGCAGCAATTCCATACACCCCACATTGGACCAGCGAGCCGATATTTCGACGAAAATCCAATTTTTTATAGAAAGTAAACTTATTTCTATAATAAAATATGAATAGTATATACTGTGACTAAAATGAATCAAAAGATTTTAATTTTTTTGGTGCACCCCTGTAATTTGGCAGCCCTTCAAAGTCAGCTGTTTGATTGCATGCGTACGCAACTAAAAAGGGCGGGAAAGTTTTTGTTTACTTGCAAGCGAGCCAAAATTATTTGTGTTTTAAACAAATTTTAATAAAATTATGGAGAAGAAAGGCATACATACCTTGATGTAAAATATTTATATTACAAAAGATTTTGTTGATATTTGTTAATGTGTTTTTTGTGTGCGTTTATTCGTGTTGTAAAAAAGTGAAAAAAGCTAACCTGCTTACTCGTCTGTTGTGAATTATAACTAATTTTATGCCAAGTTGTGCCAAAAAGTAATTATGTGTCATTACAGTGCAAAGTGTATATAAAGTAATTTTAAAAACCCTAATATTGTAGCTGTGCTTGAGTTTGCCTATGAGCAACTGCTTGATATCTACATACAAAACAATCGTAGCGCATCTGCAGTTTCAAGTAGGACTTATGATGAACTAAAAGAATTCGACTTAAGCACGGAGAAAAAGGAAGAAATAAACACCAAAGTGAGAAGCTTTCACCTTTACATTTAAAAGAACTTGCATACCGAATGGATTTTGTCCAATATGGCTATAACACTAAGTTCATTGTTGCCTTCAAGTCCAAAGCCATCAACATCAAAACCAGTTGGACGGCCACCCATTGAATATGTTAACTCCGGTCTCCGTCAGAAGAGCAAATTAGCATCCGATTTAGCTGTGAATCAGGGTGTCAACATATCTCTTCTTTTGCATGCCGCCGCGGTTTCGTCCAAAAAATCGAACATGAAAGATACAGCCCTTGTGTTAAAAAATACACTTCTTACTCCGAGTGATCCCAAAAAGGAGAGAAAAAATCTTTTCACTCAGAAATATGAATCGGCTCGGCTTTAGCGTATCTGCATTTCCCGATCTTGTGAACTTTTTCCTGCTTACAACAAAGTGAGAGAAGCCCAGTCAAAATGTAGTCCTTTAAATGTTAATGTAACCGAGTCAGTTGCTGAAGTCCCGCTGCAAAGTCTTCTAGACCACACTAGTTGCCATATAATTCAAATGCAAGAAGATTTATTTGAGCAGCATGGCAGTACTTTAAGTATGACCCTTATTGCAAGCTATGGATTTGACAGAACAACTGGACAAAGCAGCTATAAGCAACACTTTTTAGGATTTGATTCAATGCTTTCTGACTCGCTTTTTGCGACAACAATAATCCCTCTAAAAATAATGGACGATATTGGAAATGTATTTTGGATGAATCGTACTCCTCGGTCGATTAGATTTTATAGACAAATCAAGCTTGAGTTTGTAAAAAGAGACAAAAGACCATATTCTTGCTGTGAAAAAAAAATGGAAAATCAAAGTGTTCAAGTGGATTCACCAAAATTTAAGCCAAGACATAATGCATTAAAATACGGCATAAGTCCTCTACATGGACTTTTTTGAATTCGTTCTTCAAATTGCATATAGACTGAAACTTAAAAAATGGCAAGTGAGAGATGAAAATGGAAAAAAAGAAAAGGCAAAACAAAAAAGGCGATTCAGAAGCAGATGTTGAATGCAATGGCTCTACATGTGGATAAGCCTAAGCAGAATGGCAATGGAATTACCAACGACGGTAATACAGCAAGGAGGGCGTTTGGACAACCTAAGATACAAGCTGATATCTTAGGTCTTGATGAAATTCTCATTGCATAGTTTAACAATATTTTAATTGCTATTTCTTGCCACCTACCAATTGATCAAAAAAAATTTAAAAAATACTGTCAGAAAACCATAACACTATATATGTCCTTGTATCCATGGTTTCCAATGTCGGCAACAGTCCATAAAGTGTTAATGCACGGCTACCAAATAATAAATGCATCAATCCTTCCATTAGGTGTCCTTGGTGAAAACTCCTCGGAGTCTCGCAACAAATACTATAAGAGTGACAGGAGGTTACATGATCGAAAGAGTACACGACAGAACAATATGGCAGATGTTTTCCGCAGAGCAATGGACTCCTCAGATTGTAGGGGTGCGCCCTAACGTATGCAACACAACATTTATTTTTTTGTATGCATTATTTTGGACGCGAATGTTTCACGATAGCAACAGCTGTTATGTTAACGCACTGTTAACTATCGATCGATGGCAGGACTCAAACATGCATGCGATCAATCGATAATGCTTGCAGATCACCTTTGGGTATGCGATATTTCGAGTAGGTTTCGACTTCCTATTCGACGGCCTATTTCCTGTTCGGCCATTGAATGAACGAGTCACGAAAGTGTTAAAAAAATAATCGTCACGCATCCAAGTTGCCTTGCAATTTATAAATATTTTCTGGTACTAAAAGTGCGTGAAAACCCGTTTGACGTGCGTCCGCACACATATTTAAGGAATTTAGAAAAATATTTTTCTACTAAAGGTATGTTGATTAACCAGTGTCAGACTCGCGTCTCATAAGTTCCTTTTTTTTGGTGTAGAAGTGAAGATTTTGCCTCTCCAAACAATCACTGGCGACGAGGCCAAGCCTGTGCTTGCGAATTAAAAGACGCTTTGGCCAATACGGCACAAGTCGCAGTACCGGCGCTTCGTGTGGCACTCTTGGGTCGGCAATGAACGTTGCGCGCACACATTTTGTTTGCGACACGGCGGTCCGCTGTCCGCCCATGTCTGCATGAGAAATTTTAAGAGTTGCGCACCTTTTTCTAAGAAAAGCAAAAAGGGACTGGAGATAATGATCTAATAACCACTTCGGAAAAATAAAATAAAAAAAAAAAAGAGAAAAGGGAATGGATTGAAAAACGTCATTCCGCTAACGCAACTTGTTTCCAAAATTGTATATCTGGAGAATTTCTTTCGTTCGGAGTCTCATACCCTTTTGATGCTATACTTAATTTTTATATAATTAATAAGACTTTTTAAAGTCAGCCTTTAATTTTTAAATTCCATTATTCACGTAAGACTTTTGTAAATTTTCTTGGTATGGTATGTATAAAATAATATCCAATATTAGCTGTTATATATTCTAATCCGTTTGAAGTCGCCCACAGCAAATCGTCGTCTTCAGGCCTGTCGACTACCATAAAGTATTGTCAGCTGTATCAACGTATGTAAGAATAAAATAAAACAGATATTAATAATATTGAAAAGTAATATATCATACATACCAAACCAAACAAATCTAAAAGCAAACATACACTGCTGCGCCTTTCTTCGCTTAAATATATACATATTCTTGAAACATGTATGTTCGCTTTTGAAATCCTTTTGTCACTGGTAAGCTGATCTCAGTAGCCTTTTTGTAAAGACAGCTTATCCAGGAAAATGAATTTTGAAACCAGCGATTGGTTGTCTTTCTAGTTTGTATCTGAAGAATCAATTTGAATTAAAAATCTCCGCTATAATGTTGCATTGATAACAGGGTAAAGACATGAGGCTTCAAAAGTCTTTACAGGTTGAGGGGGGTAAAGAAGGAGGACCTTAACATCATAGTCCTTCCTTAAAGATTGTCCTAATCCAACTCTGTCTACAACTTTAGTTATGTGGCACAGCAGCTAACTAGGAGGCAAAGTACCCACCCCACTTTCCCTGAGCTCTAGTCGACCCCGTAGACAGAGTACGTCTCCAATCTGCTGCACACTTCATGTGTTCGTTACATAATTAAATGGCGCCCAACGTGGGCCCAAAAGAGTGTTACAGCTAGAGTTTTCTATTTAGCTAAAAAAATGTAGTATTTCAGGACGTGGGTCCGAAAACCCAGATAAGTAGCATTCACTTTCGTTTCGCCCAAGCTTCTTATTTTACCTTGCCCCGCTCCCATTCTCCTTTCGTAACGACCAGCCAAATTTTTAGTAATCCAGAACAGACGCATCATTATTAGGAATATCAGAAATTCTGTTTGTCTTCGCGGATTCTGACCAATAATGATACAGTTTGTTAAATTATTAACTAGCTATTGCCAGTTAGTTTCAAAGATAAAAAAAAAAAAAAAAAAATTTTTTAGGATTTCTATTCGCTTTGGATTTTTAGTATTGACGTAACGTTAATCTACACCAGGCGTTAGAGTCCTAAATTTTCGTCAATACCTTATTTAGCAAGAAAGGAAAATGAGATTGCCCTTGATGGATCGTTCCGACAAGTTCCTCTTTTCCGAGTTAATTTTTTTTTAAACATAATGGTAGAGTCCGTTAAAACACACAACCCAGAATGGCAATCTTTAAATTATCAATGCAATAATTTTATTAATGGATAAGTCCCAAACTAATCAATAATATCGTATATCTTTTCGAAACTGATCGTTTCCCTTATATAAAAGAATAACCTACATGTTAAATTTCAATTCTCATATTATAAGATACCTTTCAATATTTTCAAAATGGCAGTTTTACGCAGTACAGAAGATTTCAATGCCTTAGTAAACGCATCACAAGATTCAATCTCTTGTGCTATTTGCAATGATACCTTATCAGATACAGTTTTCACCGAAATCGCGTGCAGACATAAGTACTCTTGCCTAGAGCTACCAAAGGTAAGCCCCGGGTGCCCCAGGAACTATCCCAAGAACTCGACCTACAACCAGGTCAAACACTCGACAAATCCAAAACTTGCGTCAAGCATACCCCAAGATCAGAGTCCGGAAGAGGTGTGTCCGCCAACAATGATGATCGTATTCACCAAATTATAGCGAGTTCGTTAGCGAGTATAGAGCTGAAATTGCTGCAACAGTTTCTGACCAGATCAGTTCTGCTTTACGCAACTTAAGCTTGTCTGCTTTACGAAGAGAGTCACGTGACGACTCACAACTCGAATGGGAAAACGAGATTCCACTAAGGGAGTCACGAGCAAACAATGAGAACGAGCGCCGTAGACCGTCAGCTAGTGTCAATACTAATGATTATGCCACCACTCGTCCTGATAGAATATCTAGTATTATATCCAGTTGGAAAGTAAAATTTTCTGGTTCCGCCAGTGACTTGCCCATAGAAGATTTCATTTATCGAATCAACGGTCTTACTTCACAATATTTTAATAATAACTTCGACTTGATATACCAATTTGCAAATTTACTCTTTTCTGGTTCAGCTCTGTTATTTTATTGGCGAGTTCATAGAACCGTTGGACATTTGAATTGGTTTGATTTATGCAATAAGTTGCGGGAGCGATATCAAGATCAACGAACTGACCGTGATATCAAGCAGGCCATGCGGCATCGAAAACAAGCAAGTAATGAATCTTTTGATGATTTTCTTGGCGCCATGCTGGCCATCGCAGACACTCTCAGAGAACCCATGTCAGAAGAAGATTTGGTCACTGAAGTTAGGCACAACTTGAAGCCCGAGCTAAAACATGAACTACTGCATGTAGAGACATCAAGTTTGGCGATATTACGAAAGGAATGTCATAGACACGAAGAATTCTTTCGAAATTCTCGATTGAAGATCATTTCAAAAAGAGCTGTCAATGCCATTCGATTTGACGATGAATCTGAAAATCTATCTGAGATAGAGGAAAATAATGATGAGATTTGTACTTTGCAAATGTCAAATAAAGTAAAATGCTGGAATTGCGATGAACAAGGTCATAGGTACCAAGATTGTTTGAAAGCTCGCCGAGTCTTCTGCTACGGTTGTGGTTTAGTAGATACCTATAAGCCAAATTGTGCCAAATGCAAACTAACGGCGGAAAACTCAGCTCAGGATATCCACCGAGCATCGAAAGTGGGTGTCCGACGTTAAAACAAAACACTAAATTATATATGGCAGCTATCCAACATTAATAATATTGAAAATTAATATATCATACATATATATATGGGCGTTGATGTACTAACGGGACAGTACATTCAAGTGGCCCAGCAACACCAAGCAACGTGCTTGTTAGCGCGCGGAACCCTGCAAATAATGCAGCCACCTCCCGCCCAACCGACCGAGGGGCACACCGCATAACGTACGGCTAGCGATAAACACGAAACGAATTTATTAGTTATAACATAAGATATAAAATTAGTAAAAACGAAATACAATACATTTTAAATTATTAAGCTAAGATAATTAAAATCTAGACAGGTGACAGAGAAGAGAAGTTCTAATTAAGGGGGTCGAAGTAGAACTACCTACAACTCGAGAAAGTTTGTTGTAGTTACTACATAGGACTCGGAAAGGATTATGGATAGCAAAGTTGGTAGAACAAGGTTGAAGAGATAACGGAAGAAAGTTTCTAGTTGGTCTAATCGGAACAGCAAAACTAATCTGGCTGAGTAATTCTGAAGAATCAATTTCACCATTAATTAGTTTGTGTAAAAAAATTACACCGAGCACTGTTCTACGATCAGACAAAGAAGGAAGATTAATTAGTAAAAGTCTACTACGATAGGAAGGTAAGCGTATGTTAGTATTCCAGTTGAGAGACCTTAGTGCAAAAAGAAGAAATTGTTTTTGTACAGATTCTATTCTATCCTGATGAATCCTGTATTGGGGTGACCAATTACATGATCCATATTCAAGAATAGGCCGTACCAAGGCAGTAAAAAGTGTTTTCGTTAAATAGGGATCGTAAAATTCTTTCGACCAGCGCTTTATGAAGCCCAGGACACTAAAAGCACGATTAGTAATTGACAATACATGCCTATCGAACTTGAACTTAGGATCCATAAGGATACCCAAATCAGTGACCGACTCAATTCTTTTAAGAGAGTTGCCATTCAGAATGTAAATGTTTTGGAAAGGGAGACGCCTACTGAAGGAAATTACGTTACACTTACTAAAGTTAAGGTTTAATAAATTAGCTTGACACCAGATTTACAAATTACATAGATCAGATTGTAACCTGGTCCCAAGAACAGACTCAGCAGCCGAAACACAGAGTTTAACGTCGGCGGCATACATGAGCACACGAGAGTAACTGATCGCTGATGGAAGATCATTTATGAACAATATAAATAACAAGGGACCAAGATGGCTTCCTTGTGGAACACCCGAAGTTACTTGAACAGATTTGGACAAAGTGTATTTATAATAAACATGTTGCGTTCTAGAACACAAGTAATTTGAAGTCCAAATAGTAAAGTTATAGGAAAGACCCAAAAGATTGAGCTTATGTATTAAAAGGCTGTGATTAACGGAGGCCAAAGCCTTACTGAAATCTGTGTAAATGACGTCAGTTTGCAATTTTCTCTCAAAGCCCTTCAATGCAAATGATGTAAATTCTAACAGGTTAGTGGTAGTGGTTCTATATTTCACAAACCCATGCTGGCAGGGTGAAATCATGGATCTACTGAAATGTTGCAGTTGAGAAGTTATTAATTTCTCAAAAGACTTGGGAATAGCAGACAACTTGGAAATACCCCTATAGTTGCAAACATCGGATTTATTTCCTTTTTTGTGAAGAGGAATAATGTAAGACGATTTCCAAACTTCAGGGAAACAGCATGTTTCAATGTAAATAGTTTATACAAGGGCTTTAAAAGGCCGTCTGCAAAGTTTTTAAGCACACAGCCAGGGACTCCGTCTGGACCAGCCGAAAAAACAGATTTAGTAGCCTTTAAATTACATAAGAGAGAGCTTTCTGTGATGACTGGTGTAAAATTACTATTGAATGAATTTAAGTGATAAGGATAGGGTGAGTCACAGTTATACTCGTGCTTACTGTAAGTTGTTTGAAAAAAATCGGCAAATAAGTCGGCGATAGCCTTATCCGACTAGCAGATTCTCTTTCAAAGAACACACTGGATGGAAGTGTTGATGATTTACGCTTCGAATTAACGAAGTTATAAAACCGTCTCGGATTCCCACTGAACTGTTGCCCACAGTCAGTAAGGTATTTCTTATAACGACGGTCATTCAAAACATAGAAATTAGATCTAGCAATTAGATATCGCGAGAAATGCAAGGAAGAGCCAGTTTCCCTGAATCTCGTATAACATTTCGATTTTCTATTTTTGAGCAATGTAAACTCACGGGTAAATCAAATAGGCTTGTTAGACCTGGCTGGAACACAGAGCTGAACACAGACATCAATTAAGGAATTTAAGGTATTATAGAAGGTTTTAATTGCACTATCCATATCTCTACACATGGACAGTCGGGACCAGTCTGTTTGGGATAGCAGTACATTTAACTTGTTAAGGTCGGCTTTCCGAAACTGACGAGACCGTTTAGTAGATATACTACTAGTACGAGTCACCCGATCAGGTAAATCAATCAACACTTCCAAAGTCGGGTGATAAGGATCTTCAGGATTTGATAAGGGTTTTATGCGGGAAACAGAAAAACAGGAAGGGTCCAAAACAAAAATCAGATCAAGCATTCTATTTAAAGAGTTTGGAATAGCATTGATTTGAAGCAATGAAATTCCAAACAGCTCGTCAAGAAAATCGTGCTGAGTCATGGGGGTCAACACCGCAGAGTCGGGACACGAAATCCATGTAGTACCAGCAATATTAAAATCGCCAAGAACTACAAGAAAGTCACGATCAGATAACATAGATGAAACAGCTTTTATAGCAGAAAAGTGTAAGAAATAAAGAGAAGAGTCAGAAGAAGGAGGAATATAGGAGCAGGTAATGAAAACTCTAACGTTATATAGGCATAACTTAATAGCAACAAATTCGATATCCACAGAGCCATCGATTGTTACTTCTTCCGAGGATAAGTTAACATCGACGGCAATAAGCACACCACCACCTCGGCGGGATGTACGATCTTTTCTATAGATAGCGAATTTATTGAAAAGGATTTCTGAATCTAAAACATCGGGCCTTAACCATGTCTCAGAAAAGGCCACGACATGAAATGAAAAAGACAGACTATTTAAATACATATTACTAAGTTTACTAAGAAGACCTCTTACATTTTGATAGGCAAACGAGAGGGAGGAAGTTAGTTTTTTCCGGAATCAGAGGCCGGGACAGGGTTAGACGGCAGTGCAATCGGAGTCCGATTTCTTTTCTTAGCTGTATATTCCTTTATTATTAAATGGTCCGGCCAAAATTCTTTACAACAAATTGTGCTAAAATATTTGGCAGGAACACTTATTTCAAATGAAGAGATTTCCCGATGATATGAGAACTTAAATTTCTCCACCGTAATATTAGCTTCAGATTTAGCCTGAATAAAGGCCAAATAATTGTTTCTTTGGTGGAACACCTACAAGAGTCTTTTTATCGGACACTGTAATAGCTTCCGCAACAGCTCTGATCGACTCATTGCTTGATTCACCAACTGCAACAGTATTGACTACTAACGAATCAGGAACAACTAAATTGCTTGATTCGCCAACAGCAACAGTATTGACAACTAATGAATCAGGAACAATTACTTCGGGAGTGGGGACAACTTCTGTGGGTAAGATAAAGTTGTCATCAATACTAACAATTATATTTGGAGAAGGGGATGAAAAATTTATTAGAGAAGGTGCGGACGTTGTGGGTATGTGATGAGGGACTGAAAGTTCGTTAGGGCCAATCGACAATCTAAAATTGGCCATTTTACGCTTATCCAAAGCTGCGAAACTATCAGACAGACTTTTAAATCTGCCAAATAGATCCCCAAAGCCTCTTTTAGTGTGTCGCATGAAGCTCATAATGTCTCTTTCGACATCCCTACAAGCTTCACAAGTCCACTTTAAGCCTGATTTAGACTCAATCAGGTCAATAATTCGGCCGTTGAGGCCTGCACATTTTTCATGTGAAACATTTTCACATAGCCAGCAGCAAACAAAATCCATCTTAACATTTGTTCACACCTGGCAATTTGAACTATAACAGACGTACATAGTGGAGGTAATTAGTGTAAGCAATGAATGTAATAAAATGGAATATATAGAAGCTAATAAGCACTGTTGAAAAATAAAAAGGCAAGCTAGGGTTAATGTGCAAGCTACTGATGTTTACTTACGACAATAACAAATGTAATGCACAAAAACAAATTATGCGCGGGCGCGGCGACCGAAAACAAGAAAAACGGAATAACCGGCCAACACCAAAAATAAGATAAGCGCGGTAAAACAGATGAGAGCGCGACGGGAGCGTAAATATAGAAGAGAGCACGAAGAGAGCACGAAGATAGCGCCGAGAGAATGTTTACACAAACAAAGTGTAAGCACAAGCAACGGCGTAAAATTACAAGAACAAACTACACAGCGACAAACAAACGCAGAAATAAGTGAACAGAATGTTTGGCTGTGGAATTGTTGTTGCTTAGAAAACCAAATTATTAAAAATTGGCTTTAAAGTTTATTAAAACAATGTGTATCAACACAACCGATGTAGCACACAATGTAGCAAAGGAATTAAGCCAGAAATATGATACGAATTAGAGCGATTAAGCGAGGAAAACTTGAAATGAAATAGAAGCGATGTAAAACACGTCCGTCAGCGAAAGCGAATCGAAACAAATGAATACCAAACCAAACAAATCTAAAAGCAAACATACACTGTTGCGCCTTTCTTAGATTAAATATATAAATTCCTGAAACATGTATGTTCGCATTTGAAATCCTTTTGTCACTGGTAAGCTGATCTCAGTAGCCTTTTTGTAAAGACAGCTTATCCAGGAAAATGAATTTTGAAACCAGCGATTGGTTGTCTTTCTAGTTTGTATCTGATGAATTATTATGAATTAAAAATCTCCGCTATAATGGGCACTTAAAGTAAACGTTGTTGCATTGATAATAGGGTAAAGTAATGAGGCTTCAAAAGTCTTTACAGGTTGGGGCGGTAATGAAGGAGGACCTTAACATCATAGTCCTTCCTTAAAGATTGTCATTCTGGCCGTTGTGCTGTACGCTTATGGTTATCATCCTTGTCCTAATCCAACTATGTCTACAATTTTAATTATGTGGCACAGCAGCTAACTAGGAGGCAAATTACCCACCCCACTTTCCCTGAGCTCTAGTCGACCCCGTAGGCAGAGTACGTCTCCAGTCTGCTGCACACTTCATGTGTTCGTTACAAGATCCTCTTGTGTCGAGCATCTATCTAGCAAAAAGATTGGGTCAGCAAAATAAACTACCCCTACCAGCAGACGTAATCGAATTATTAGAATCACCAAACTTGCTACATTTTTGTAACATGAACAATAATAACAATGTTCCCGATTTTATTAGGAGGAAACCTATCTCATATGGGCGGTTAGAGAAGGCGTGGTCAGATCGATCTGAAACTTTTATGTATTTTTATGTGCACCTACACTATCATATGTACCAAATTTTAAAAGCCTAAATAATGAATTAGAAGAGAGTTTATCAAAAACCTACAACATACGTTAAAAATTGATTTTCCGTAAAATTCAAAGAAACTGTAAAACTAGGTGTCTTCCAGTTGTCCTTAGGTCTTTTAGATGGTCCGTAGTGAGTCATGTTCACGAAGCAATTGTACATCTTGGTTGGGAAAAAACACTGGAGAATATGTATGAGTTTGACTGTTTCGAGCATATGGCTAAATATGCACGAAAGTTTGTGGATAATTGCATTACTTGCAAATTGACCAATCCTTCGTCAGGAAAGTTGCCAATTCAGCTTCACACTATACCAAAGGTATCACGGGTAAATTAAGCGGTAATAAGGATCAAAAGGAATATATTATAGTGCAAATAGATGCTTTCACCGTAAACATTAACAGTGATAGTTGTATAGATGCCGTAAAGTCATCATGATCATTGCAGATCAGGGTAGATGTTTTACTGGGTCCGGCTTTTGCGATTTTTGTTCGATAGAAAAAATAAATTTACACCTAATAGCAACGGCCGTAAATTCTACAATAAATCGTATTACTAAATCAGAATTACTAAATTAGAATTACTTTCAGTATGTTGCCAATAATTGAAGAAAATAATAAAGTTAAAATAAAATAAAATAAAATAATAAAAGAATTTATAAGTACTCGCATGAAGCCTTGAGGAGTATGGCAAAAGAAAAGATTCCTAGAGAGTTGAACGTATACAGTGAAAATGAAGGTGAAGACGTTGAAAGTGACGTCATGTAAATTTGGTGGATTCCAACTGGAACATTGAGAGAGACGTCATGAGATAGTTGGTGGATTCCAACTAGAACGTTGAAAGAGACGTCATTGATAAATTGTAATAACATTGGTTACCAGTGCTGGTAGGTACACGAGTAAATGTGTTGACCTGTGAGATGCCTGGTGGCTATCACTGTGGTAGAATCCGTCATGTTGAATGTATTGGAATTAGCGCTAACTTGGGAATCTTCTGTCTAATGGATACTGAATGGTTGTTAGTTATTTTCTGTCAGCAGTGAGATCAGATTAAACAAGTAAGAAAGGCTACAATCGATCGAGCCGACTGTAAAAGACCCCGTACTCCCAGAGTAATGCGCATTTGTATTTAATTTGAATCAAAATTTAAAACAAAATTTGAAAATTTAAATTTATATGTATATTTTGAATTGATATTTAAAAAAAAATTAAATTAGCAATTCTCATTGCCAGCATTCGAACCTACGACCCTCTGGCAAGAATTTCACATCGCGCCGTAATTCTACCATTCGCACCACGCGCTACTTTCAAGCATGTTCCGCTAATTCCCATTTACATGTTATACATACAAGTACACACTCGTTTCGGCTACTGGTGTAGAAGTTTCGGCATAATCAAAGCTTTGAGGATATCCGTAATCTTGATAGGATTGTGGATATGAAGCTAATTGATTGTAAAATTCCTGTTGTAAACACTCTTGATAATTCCATTCTTCTTGATAACTAGCTTCTTGATCTATGCTCATTTTACTCTGTCCACTTTCTGCTGGTCTAGTGCGTTTCATTGGTGGATGTGGAACACCAGGTGTATTATTAACCGGAGCCTTTTGTAAAGTGGCACTCTGAATTTGTCCAAAACGGTTTTGATTAAATAAATTTTGACGAACATTTTGACGAGGTTGAAATTGTACTGGTCTTGTCGGATTTGGTACGGATGGTAATGGTCGAGGTAAGTAGTTGCTAGTATGAGGCATATTGTAATGTTGTTGTAATGGATGAAATGATTGTTGATAATATGTTGAATGATTTGTGTATGAAACATGTGGTGTATTATTTGGTTGAAGAAATGTTGGAAATTTTTGAAAATTGGAATTAGTTGGGAGTGGCTTTAATTCTTTTTCTTGTTTTGTTTTAGTGGAATTAAAATTTTGGAAAGGTTGATCATAAAGATTTTTTTCTAGCAATAAATTTATAAGCGATCTTAAATCGGGTATTTCGCAATTTATAATTCTAATGCAGATGTTAGTAGGTAACTTTTGGATCAAATCGCCAATACTAGTTTTAATTAACCGCGAGTACAGTGTTTTTTCGTCGATATTATTCTCTAGTTCTAGCTTACTCATAAAATTACGCCTGCGTAGTTCAGCTTCCTCCAAAAATTCGCGAACGTTCGCTTAAAAGGTGTGTTCCTAAAGTATATATATTCTTGATCAGCATCATAAGTCGAGTCGATATAGCCATGTCCACACACACCTCGGAAAAAATCGTTGTTTCCGGCGAATATCTCAGTAACCATATCACCTAGGATCACCAATTCTGGTATGGAGGTTCCTAGCGAGACAGAAACATACAAGCGTGATCGAACGTTTTCTCTGCTTGTGTGGCGGCTGCCCGCAGACGCTGGCTGCGCCGTATACATACATATAATGTCAAACGTATTTGTATTCGCATACAAACAGCTGTTTGATTTTGCTTAGATTGTTTTTGTTTCAAGGTGTTTTGATGGAAGTACTGCACATTGTAATATCTCAATACCGATTTTAATAATTTAATCGGGATTATAATGCAGAGAGTATTATTCGGTCGGACGTGCCCGACTGTACTTTTCTTTCTTGTTTTCATTAAGTGTGTTTATTTTCCTTTTCTTATTTAGCTGTGTATCATACTCAGGGGTTCCTTCGTAAATGAAAATACCTGATAGTGTTCTACCGGTGGAATTATGTTATGTAGTTAATTTGTTTACATGATTAGTGTCAGAATTAACAATTCTTAACGTTTCATTTACCGTTTTATGGAATCTTTTAATGTCGAAAATTTCATTTGTAGTGCGGAGCACAAGAAAGCTGAGTCTTTATCTGCTTTTATTTCAATTGGTTTACCCATGTCATTAAATACTTTTAAAAGAGCTCTTTTGGCTTCTAACCAAACTCGACCATTTAGTTCGATTAAAGTTGCATATTTGGAATATACGTAAATACAAGATAGAAATTGTTTACTGTCCACCATATAAAAATCAATAACATATTTAGACCCCGTACTCTAAAAAAGAGTAGAGGGGTCTATTAGGTTTCTCAGAAGCGAAATGTGCGTAACAGGCAGAAGGAAGCGTGGCCGACCCCATAAAGTATATATATTCTTGATCAGCATCAACAGCCAAGTCGATATAGCAATGTCCGTCTGTCCGTCTGTCTGTCTGCCCGTCTGTCCGTCCGTCCGTCCGTATGAACACCTGGATCTTTTAAACTACAAAAGCTTGAGCCACCAAATTTATAATGAAAGTCCGTTAATAAGTCAGGCAGGTTAAATTTATTTCAAATGTGCATTCACATAATTTCAAACGTGTGTGTAGTTGTATGTATAACATGTAAATGGGAATTAGCGGAACATTCTTGAAAGTAGCGCGTGGTGCGAATGGTAGAATTACGGCGCGATGTGAAATTCTTGCCAGAGGGTCGTAGGTTCGAATGCTGGCAATGAGAATTGCTAATTTAATTTTTTTTTTAAATATCAATTCAAAATTTACATATAAATTTAAATTTTCAAATTTTGTTTTAAATTTTGATTCAAATTAAATACAAATGCGCATTACTCTGGGAGTACGGGGTCTTTTACAGTCGGCTCGATCGACTGTAGCCTTTCTTACTTGTTTAATCTGATCTCACTGCTGACAGAAAATAACTAACAACCATTCAGTATCCATTAGACAGAAGATTCCCAAGTTAGCGCTAATTCCAATACATTCAACATGACGGATTCTACCACAGTGATAGCCACCAGGCATCTCACAGGTCAACACATTTACTCGTGTACCTACCAGCACTGGTAACCAATGTTATTACAATTTATCAATGACGTCTCTTTCAACGTTCTAGTTGGAATCCACCAACTATCTCATGACGTCTCTCTCAATGTTCCAGTTGGAATCCACCAAATTTACATGACGTCACTTTCAACGTCTTCACCTTCATTTTCACTGTATACGTTCAACTCTCTAGGAATCTTTTCTTTTGCCATACTCCTCAAGGCTTCATGCGAGTACTTATAAATTCGCTTGTTTACAAAGATTTCAAAGTATATAAACTTTATTATTTTCTTCAATTATTGGCAACATACTGAAAGTAATTCTAATTTAGTAATTCTGATTTAGTAATACGATTTATTGTAGAATTTACGGCCGTTGCTATTAGGTGTAAATTTATTTTTTCTATCGAACAAAAATCGCAAAAGCCGGACCCAGTAAAACATCTACCCTGATCTGCAATGATCATGATGACTTTACGGCATCTATACAACTACCACTGTTAATGTTTACGGTGAAAGCATCTATTTGCACTATAATATATTCCTTTTTGATCCTTATTACCGCTTAATTTACCCGTGATACCTTTGGTATAGTGTGAAGCTGAATTGGCAACTTTCCTGACGAAGGATTGGTCAATTTGCAAGTAATGCAATTATCCACAAACTTTCGTGCATATTTAGCCATATGCTCGAAACAGTCAAACTCATACATATTCTCCAAGTGTTTTTTCCCAACCAAGATGTACAATTGCTTCGTGAACATGACTCACTACGGACCATCTAAAAGACCTAAGGACAACTGGAAGACACCTAGTTTTACAGTTTCTTTGAATTTTACGGAAAATCAATTTTTAACGTATGTTGTAGGTTTTTGATAAACTCTCTTCTAATTCATTATTTAGGCTTTTAAAATTTGGTACATATGATAGTGTAGGTGCACATAAAAATACATAAAAGTTTCAGATCGATCTGACCACGCCTTCTCTAACCGCCCATATGAGATAGGTTTCCCTCACTAATAAAATCGGGAACATTGTTATTATTGTTCATGTTACAAAAAATGTAGCAAGTTTGGTGATTCTAATAATTCGATTACGTCTGCTGGTAGGGGTAGTTTATTTTGCTGACCCAATCTTTTTGCTAGATAGATGCTCGACACAAGAGGATCTTGTAACGAACACATGAAGTGTGCAGCAGACTGGAGACGTACTCTGCCTACGGGGTCGACTAGAGCTCAGGGAAAGTGGGGTGGGTAATTTGCCTCCTAGTTAGCTGCTGTGCCACATAATTAAAATTGTAGACATAGTTGGATTAGGACAAGGATGATAATCATAAGCGTACAGCACAACGGCCAGAATGACAATCTTTAAGGAAGGACTATGATGTTAAGGTCCTCCTTCATTACCGCCCCAACCTGTAAAGACTTTTGAAGCCTCATGACTTTACCCTATTTTCAATGCAACAACGTTTACTTTAAGTGCCCATTATAGCGGAGATTTTTAATTCATAATAATTCATCAGATACAAACTAGAAAGACAACCAATCGCTGGTTTCAAAATTCATTTTCCTGGATAAGCTGTCTTTACAAAAAGGCTACTGAGATCAGCTTACCAGTGACAAAAGGATTTCAAATGCGAACATACATGTTTCAGGAATTTATATATTTAATCTAAGAAAGGCGCAACAGTGTATGTTTGTTTTAGATTTGTTTGGTTTGGTATTCATTTGTTTCGATTCGCTTTCGCAGACGGACGTGTTTTACATCGCTTCTATTTCATTTCAAGTTTTCCTCGCTTAAGCGCTCTAATTCGTATCATATTTCTGGCTTAATTCCTTTGCTACATTGTGTGCTACATCGGTTGTGTTGATACACATTGTTTTAATAAACTTTAAAGCCAATTTTTAATAATTTGGTTTTCTACAAGCAAATAACAATTCCACAGCCAAACATTCTGTTCACTTATTTTACTGCGTTTGTTTGTCGCTGTGTAGTTTGTTCTTGTAATTTTACGCCGTTGCTTTGTGCTTACACTTTGTTTGTGTAAACATTCTCTCGGCGTATCTTCGTGCTCTCTTCGTGCTCTCTTCTATATTTACGCTCCCGTCGCGCTCTCATCTGTTTTACCGCGCTTATCTTATTTTTGGTGTTGGCCGGTTATTCCGTTTTTCTTTAACCCTAGCTTGCCTTTTTATTTTTCAACAGTGCTTATTAGCTTCTATATATTCCATTTTATTACATT